>JAQFVV010006395.1:1423084-1463084 GCA_028023455.1 Epiperipatus broadwayi | reverse complement strand
TTCATGATAAAACATATACATCCCCTTACATTCAAAGGATTTATAATAATTGCTTAATACATTGTACAGGCTTAAACCTGCATTTATATATGTAATATATGCAGGATTCAAACTCAGACTTTTACACAACCCACATTACTCTCAGTACCATCTCATATTGCTGACTCACCTGATTATAATTTCTGAAAATATAATCAACTAAGTATTTTAAACATTATTTATTTCCAGACTTAATTATACACTGTAAACATGACTTCTCATTCAAACATTTAACCATATTTTTTATTAAAATGCTTGAAGCATATACAAATACATGAATATATATTCTATATATAACATTACAGTTTTAATCCAGCATTGATTGTATAGTGTATAGTACAATCTTCAATATCTGACACTGCAAAGAACAATATTCACAGTCTAAATATATTGATTGCCATTTATTTGAAAAGCTTAATTTAAAAAGCTTGTCCTAATATAATGATTTAGTCAATGCAATATGTCAGTAATAAATTTTGACGTTTATTTACGTCAAGCATTGGTAGTTGAGAGGTCAGAACACTTGCCTTACAAGTATTTGTCCTGGGTTAGCGGATTCGCTTCCTGGTCGATGCTATGACACCTGAGAAAAAAATAAAAGCTTTTTAATACATCATTAAATGAAGCCAAGATATAGTTCTGTTCTAGCAAAACTTAATACTCTTTTAAAAATCAAAAGTATATTTAACAATAAGTTTATTAAAGCCCAATATCTTTTGTAACCATTTAGTTAACCTTGAAATGCTTTATGATAATAGAAAACCCCAAAATCAATTATCAATTTTATTTATACATACTAAGTTAATTATTAATAATAAATGATTTTTAAACAATTTATAGAATTAGTATTATATGTAAAATGTAAGCAAATGAAAGCAATGTTTAATGCTTATAGGATTAAATCATCTCTTCTATTTGTAGTGAAGACCATAAATGCACTAGAACACATCTAACCAATTCACATTAATATGGAATCTTTTCTCTCTATCTAACCATAGAAAGATACCCATTTCCCATTGGATAATCAACTTGGTTAGCTATGGATTATCTTTCTGAAAAATAATAAACTTAAGACTTTTTGTGATCTGAAAAATATTTAAATTTGCTCTAGCATGAATATAGAGAATGGAATTGCTTAACATTATTATTTAAAAAATATACTGTTCATCAATGAATGTCTTTCTAAAATGAAGAAACGCCATTGACATAATAGATTAATTACATGACTTTTTATCTTTTTGCTTTATTTTGATTTAATTAATTATTTACAATTGTCTATTTATTTTAATAACTGTATGTTTATATACAATATTTGTTTCAGGGTTATTATGTAGCATCGAGGAATTTGTAGAAACAATGATAATTTTCCGGAAAGATAAAAGTAACGATATTGGTATTGGAATAGTCGGAGGAAATGATTCATACTTGGTAAGAAATTTAAAACACATTTTAATTTAAATATATTGCATTTTAAAATAAGATCTTTACTATCTTTTGAATAATGTAATGATTTTGTATTGATCTAATTTAACAACATGCAACGAAGATGACAGCTACAGAATTATTTTTCTATATATATATATTTTAGAGATCTGCTTTTGCTCATTAAGTTTTAGGTTGACTTTGATGTCAAATATAATAATACTTGTCATTCATAATGCAAATTAAATTATTTAAAATGCAGTAACAACTGTCACACCTGATGGAAATTAAATTTTTAATTAAATAACCAGTGTTTGAAACTTATTTTTTTATGTAATGTTTTAAAATTAATTAATAGTATCTATAAGTAAAGCACATGCACACCCTTGGCGTTATCATTATAATTATTTAATTAATTTTTAAAATTGGGATGAAAACAAATAGTTGTAATACGTAACTAATTACTTAAATATAACTTTTTAATAAGTCAAAAGTAAATTTTCTGATTACTTTTTCCAATCAAATTGTCATATACTATGACATCTTCTTTTATTCTTGCCCCCCCCCCCCAACCAGGACAAAGATTACTACAGTTTTTTTAATATCAAATTTGTTGCTGAAAGATTTGAGCCCATTTTATTTAACTATATGAGTTCTATTGATAACCTTTTTCATTTTCTTTCACTCTGTCTTTTTCTAATTATTTTTCATTTTTTCCATTCTCCTTGAAAGTATTTTTTGTAGATTTTGGAGATGAATATTTGTTCCAGATAAACACTTATTTATGTAATTGTTTTGAAAAGTTACTATCTGATAGTTATATTTATTTTGCATTTAGTTTTCACTTATATTTCAAAACCTTGTAATCTGCATCTAATTAATAAATACATTAAATGCATATCCATGCAATATAAATTATTGAAAAGGGATAATGTTGCATAAAGATAAATTTATTTATTCAAAATAATTATTTTTTATACTTGTAAAATTTTTTTGTTTGTTTTAAAATCTATTTATCTATTTTCTATGTCTTAGGCAATATGTAACTCTTCCAGAAAAGGAATTTATATTCTTATTTACAATTTTCAATTTTAATGATAGGGATTTTATTATTTTAGAAAATATCTAAACCTCAGATGCAACAATAAATTGTGTTAAAAGAATGGCAAGGTATGGTAAACTACCACTGATGATAAATACCATTTTCTATTATTGTATTTATTACTTTGTCTTAAGACAGATTTTAATATACACATACATGCTCAGATCAGCAGTTTTTTATTTTTAGAGATTATCTTCTTATTTTAGTCTAATAGTAGTGGATAACAACAATATTTTATTAACTTTGATATTTTTTCTGAATAGAGTTGACAATCACTCTATTCTAAGCCAGAGAAATAGTATTATCTAATATTACAAGTTTTTTTATACTTACTTATAGTGTATCTTTTCCAGAAAATAAGTTGAAAAAAAAATTGGACATAGAAATCACACATATATTAGTACAATCTGAACACAGAAACTTTCTGTTACATTTGTCTATATCTCTAACTGAATCAGACTATAACAATAGTAAACAATATTAAAGACAGACAATTGAAAAATAATAATTATTGCAAGATAATCTTACTTAACTCTCTAAATATTTCGTGAACAAAATCATTGCATTAAAGATAAATGTGAGATTTTTTAAAATTGTTTTTTCCTGTATTGTATTAGACATTTCTAAGGAATTTTATTGATTGCATGATCTTTCATGTCAGGTGTATGCAAAAAAAAATTATCTGAATATATTTATAAGATAAAATTAAGTAATTAGTTCTTTAAATAGACCACTGCAGGACAAAGTCTTTTCCAGTAGTCTGACATAGAAAAATAATAAAAGAGAATGCAGTATTTAATAAGCTTGATGATTTCTGAATAGTGAGAGTTTGAGAATTTTTACTTTTTATGTTATATGTCAAAGCTTCAGCAGGAAAGCGAACCCTGGGACAACTGCTTGTAAGACGGCTGTGCTAACCACTCCGTCACCAATGTTTGACATTTTTACATATTTTTTAATGTTTTAGCTAAAAATATCTATATATTTAATTATTGATTACTATATATGTTTGGCTGAGTTGGCCAAATGATTTAATCAAGAAAGTCAACAAGAAGATGAGTTTATTATTAACTAATAAGTCATTTTAAAAATTTGCCTTAAAAATAAGAATCGATTGTAGAATCAATTGTAATAAACAAAATGGCTGTAGAACTAATTCCAGGTTTAAAACTAATTGGAAGGTTACAATATATGATTAAAATTAAATCAATAAAACCGTGTTTAATTGGATTATAAGGAAAGAACAATGTTTTACACTTTATATCTATGTATTTATATAAAGAAGAATTGATGTGGATGTATAAAGCATACATTATAAGTTTAAAATTATGAGAAGTTGGAAAAGAGAATTGAGAATTTGGTTAGAAAGAAAGAAGCAACATTATGGAAAATGAATATGAATAAACAGAGATTCTAGTTATATAAGCCTAAAAACTATAAAATGTATTCAAAAGATATATAATAGCACTAAGGAGAGTTTATGGTTCTTTATGGGAAAGCCAGAAACTTTATATCAAAGAAAAAAGCTGAAATGATAATTTGTTTTGAGGATGTGGTTATTTATATGTAAAAAGGAGAATGTAGGTTGTTTTAAAAAAAATGAGAAAAAGTTATATTTGTAGTGGAAGAAAACTAAATGTAGATAACATGAATGTGACAGAGATTGTATATTTTTTAGATCTTTATAGCAAAAATGGAAAATATGATAAATATTAGAATAAATTTAGTTTCAGTAAAATAAGTAGAGAGAGAGAGAAAAAGTGTAAATTCGTTTAAAATGATTTAATAAAAGTAAACGTGAAAGGAGTAAGAAGAAATAAATAAGTTTACAGTACGAAAAATTATCACCGGAACATACTTTTTTAAAACTTGGCTAATAGAATTTTTATGTACATAAACTTCTGATATACTTAAAATGAAGAAAGTAAAAATAATAAAACTAATTGGACAAAAATACCTTTTTAAAATAAAAATGTTTTTTTAATTATTTTTTAATAAAGTAAAGAAAAATAATTTTAATTAAACTCAAAGTAATTTCAAATTCAGTTATTTTGTTCATCTAAGTTTTAAATTTATTTTGGATACATATTGAAGCGATATTTATATATGCTTAAAAAAAAGTACGATAAATTTTTAAAGGCAAAAGTTTTAACAATTTTTAATAAATAAAAATTGTATATATAATGTATATGCACAGATAAAGGTATATGTTATTATTAACTTAATTTATTTTAAAAGTATGTTAGAATAAAAGGTGTTTTTTTCCTATTAACAATTATAAATGATATTCTAAAAAAAAAGTAATTAAAAGAAAAACGTATAAACAGATTAATCAAATGAGTAAGGAGATAAATATCTGATGTAGGGTAGGCTATTATTTTAGTAATCCCTGTCAAAAATAAGAACACCCACAAATGATATTGGGTATAAGCAGCAGACCACATTGGACCTCCAAGGATTATCTACAATCAATAAAGCAAATAATTCAAATGGCTATCAATGGATTCTATTTCATGCCACCATCTATCCTCAGTAAGTGGGCTATGAATCTATTAGCATATGTGAATAAATTTAATAAGGTCACAAGATTGATCATAGAAACTAAAAATACCTAACAGCAGGTATATACATATATGAACCCGGTCATTGCTGAACTACCCACAGACCTCAAAATAACCACAAAATCACTAATTAAAAAATCAAGACATTAGAGTGTAGAGGCTAAGTATATAGATTTCATAATAAAGTTTAATCTAATGTTGCTCCTGATGAACTATTTTTTGGTGAATAACATAGAGCATTCCAGGATTGAAGCAACATGCAGTCTGTGTAAAGCCAAAGATGAGACCATCAGGCATATTTTCTCTCATTGTTCTTTCTTGAAACTAATGAGGCAGAATATCACAGATAGGGTGTTACCTGCTGATGGAACTGTCTTATTAATTAATAATGCTATAATGAGTGGCAAATTTGTCAAGATAAGAATGGCAATCTTTTTACTCCATGCTGTATTATTAACAGGAAATCATCTCATATTTAAACAGGATGGTGCTCACTCATGGGCAATATGCAAGAACATTATTTGGAGAATAAAAAATAGGGACCATCTTCTGGCTCATGTGCATCTCTGTGGAACCATTTGGGTGCAACTTATGCTGCTCGATGAATAGCCCCTGTTCAGAATAATCTAATATAGCTATCACTTATTAGTTTACAAATAATGACATTCGAACATATATAGCATGTATAGACACTACTTGCAACCTGAAGGTATGATGTACCTTCAGATCACAAATATTACCACTCAACGAGAAGTCTGTTACTTGGTTTAAAACTTAAATAATTTAATCTACTTGTAAAAAATGTTTTATCAAATGTAAGATAAAAAGAATCATACTATAGTTGTGTATATATATATATATATATATATATATATATAGTATATTTATAGATATTTATATATATATATATATATATATATATATATATATATATATATCTTTCTTAATAAAAAATATATAAATAGGAATCATAAGCCAGTTTTATTATTTGGATTCTTGTGTTTATTAGTTTATTTTGATTCTTCTGCTTCATTATTCTTCTGCATGTTTTAGTCATTACTCTTGTTTCAATCAGCTTCCCATAACTGTACTCAGGGCTGGATAAAGGTGGTAAGCAAGGTAAGCAAGGTATGAGGGTGTGATACAAGAAGGGTATGGAAATGATGCACAATTAAGAATAGATTTATTTTTGTTTCGTTATGAATATTAATTATTTCAACTTGATTTTATTATTATTATTATTATTTTTTTTTTTTTCAATATTGAAGATTTAGTATATGTGTAACTTGTTTTGGAGAGAGATTGTTAATTAATGTTAATGTAGATACATTAAAGACTTTATGATGAATATTTATATAATGAATTACTTTCTCCAACTATAAATAAATTTGATGAAACTTATTATAAAAAATTTAAAAGAATGTTTCAACCTACAAATTCATTTAAGTGGCAGTGATAATAATAAAGACGTAAATGATGAGAAATTGTATGAAGAACTATGACTATTTAAAAGCTTATTTTCAAGTGAATTATCTTAGTCCAAAATCCATTGGATGTTCTAACTTATATTCCTGAAAATAATTTGACTGTTTCATTCCCAAATTTGAATCCAACATTAAGAATATTATTAATTTTTCTTACAGTGGGGAGAGATCACTTTCAAAGTTAAAACTCATAAAAAATTATTTACATTTGACAATGACAGAAGATCGATCATTTGACAATGACAGGAGATCAGTTGGTAAATTTGTCAATGATAACTACAGAGAATGACATAATATCTAAATCCTGATGATATTGTATTCAAATTCACTCTGTAATGACTGGGAAAGTAAATTTATAATTATGTAATAATTAGAAGAAATTTAAGCACAGACCTTTAAGCTCCTTTCTGCTATCCACTCTTTCTTATATACCAATACACATGACCACATACATGTAAAAAGATAAATAATATCCAATATACTTATTTCATGTTGAACTGGAAGTCATTAGTTGGTCCAGATCATCATCCCTCATGCACATATACAATCACTGCTTGGTTTATATTGAAACAGCAAATCTTCAAACTTTAATGGACAGTCTTTAATTTTCTCCACCCTCCAACTCTTGCCTTGGTTATATAAGATGAAATGGATAACCGAAGGAAGTTTGAAAATCTGTGTTCAAATATTAATTGCATCTAAAATTCAGTATATATAATAAATAGTCAAAATAAAAGTCATAGATCAATTCATAGATCACATGACCCTATCTCTTAAGCTTGTAAGTTATAAACAGTATATATAATATACTTGTATTAATAATATTGCAGATTCAGCCTGAATTCTTCCCATCTCTCTTCTGTGTATTTATATTGACATATTAAGATCCGACATATAAGTGATCAGAGAGACTTAAAGGCAATCTTGGTATGACAATAATATTGGCATCAACAAGAGCTTTGAGCATTTCATTATATGAATATATAGAATTGTTTGGTGGAATTGAAACCTGTTTTTTAAAATTTTAAGATTTGCTTTATTAATATAAACTGAGCACTGATTGTATATATGTGTAGGGGACAATGATCTAGGCCAACTGATGAGTGATGGTTCAGCATGAAATATGTATACTGAAGATCATTTATTTTTTTACATATATGTGATCATGTGTATTGGTTATATAAAATGGAGTGGATAACTGAATGGAGCTTGAAAGTCTGTTCAATTACCCTCTAATTACACCTAAAGTTCAGTATATATAATATACTTGTATTTAAATTATGTAATAGTATTTTTTTCATTGTTATCTTTAATAAAATGTTAAAAAAAATTTTTGAAAAAAAGGGGAGGGCATCAATCATTGTTTTGCATAAAGACGCTGATGACGCTTTCTCCTGACTATACTTATTCATGTATTTTTGTTTCCAACACCATGTGTGAGTAGAGAAGCTGCATCTACTTCACTCTGACCAGTTGGAAGAATGCAGGCTGTCATCCATCACTGAGTCCAGAAAAGAAAGTTGGCAACTCATGGAAAAAACATTTTGAACATTGTGTCCCATGCCTAAATGCACAGCTTTATATGCATAAACCTTTAATATCAAAGTTGCAGAGAGAAACCAGCCATCAAACAAAAAATAAATTACCGACCTTGTGAATTTTGAAATGATGAATAAAACTTACCATCACAATAGCTATGATTCAACAAAGAAAGATGGCTAAAATAGTCAAGCATTGGTGGTCAAGTGGTTAGCACAGTTGCCTTATAAGCAGTTCTCCCGGGTTTGCAGGTTCACTTCCCAGCTGCTTTGACACATGAAAAAAAAAGATGGCTGAAATGTACCAATACCTAAAGAATGAGCTTGAACTTTTACTGCTGAAAGAAATAGATATAAATTTTAAAAGAATATTATAAATCTCTAGCATTACTATTATTTATCTCTTTTCTAAAGAAAATATTTTAGTCAGTATTTAGATGCCAAATCTGTTTATAAGCGGGTATGGCAAGAGATTACTACTTTATTATTTACCCCCTTCCCCCAATTCAATTGGCGTAAATTAAAAAAAAAAAAAACAAGTAAAATTTTATCAAATGCATTTAGCTTGTTATCATAATCTCTGGCCATTCTGTTAATGATTTATTATTTTAATTAATTTAAGTTAAACCAGTCATTTCTACTTCACATCAAAAATGTAAACAATAAATTAAACCAGACAGAATAAATTAATATCATCTTTTTAATTGTCTTATAACAAATTACAGTTTTAAGCAAACTACTCTCCAGTTTGAGGAAGGATAATTGGGAGTATTGATGTAAGTGAACTGCTGTAACCGTTATTTTGGGCTATTTTGTTTACGTACGAAATTCATTCGTATGTAATTTATTATTCATTATTTTATTTAGTGCAGTAGTATAGGATAGATGGAAATTCCTACTGTATATTATCTGCCTTGTCATTGTACATGTCGTGGATGATATCATTTGCGAAACTGCTTGTTACTCTTATGCTTATTGCGCGATAGACATAAATTCCTGTGGAATAGCGTGCTCCTAGCTCACATGTACGTATCTATTAATAAATAATGTAATGCCTTATGATATCTCTTGCATTTGCTTATATAATATTTAAATACTTACCTGCACAGCACCTTAAAAGCATTTATGGTAGTTCGGTCATTTAAGTAGTTTATAAATTTAGTGTATCATCAGACTGTAGGTTTATTAATCTTAAAACTATAATAATAATTTATTGTAGTTGTTAACTATGTAAAAATTTTATCACCATTTCAGAATCTGTTAAAAATGTATTTTATCGTATACTATCTATGCATAAACTTAATTAATGAAGCCGTAAATAACTAATCGTATTAACTTGTTTATAAATTAATCAGGCAGTCAATTTATCATATCGTGTATGTTATTTTTATGTATATATGTGAATAAATTGTAGTGACTCATTAAATTTTTAGCATTTTCTCATTATTTGTAATCAATAATTTAATTAGAATAGGATAAATCGTGTGTGTCTAGCTGATCTTAGCGGGCTATAAAAAAAGAAATTGTTATTCTGTGACGTCAGAATGTGGAGTGCCCACGCAGATTACCCTTCGGTGATTTTTGTGTGAATTATATTTCTTGAATAGTTACAATATATATGTATTGTAAACTATTCTAAAATTTTAATCAATGTTGTTTATAATTTAATATATTAATTCTCACAAAGCTAATTGCTATTTTTTTAAAATAATTTTTGCTTCTTTGAAATAATTATTTTACTCGTTTATATACTTTTTGGAAAAATATAAGAAAGTCATAAATTTATAAATTTACTATTCACTAATCTTTCAAGCTCCCTTTAGCTTTATCCACAATATCCATTCTATCTTATATAACCGATACACATAACCACACATTTGCGAAAAAGATAAATGATCTCCAATATAAGTATTTCATGCTGACCCAACACTCATCAGTTGGTCCAGATTATCATCTCCCACACATAATATAATCAGTGCTCAGTCAATATTAAGATAGCAAATCTTCAAACTTTAAGGGATAGGCTGCACCAACTGATGAGTACTGATTCAACACAAAATATGTATATTGGAGATCATTTATATTTTTCACGTTTGTGCTCATCTGTATCATGAGAGAGAGTGGATAGCTGAAGGGAGCTTGAAAGTCTGTGTTCAAATCCCTTATATTGCATTTAAATTCCAACTATATGAATTATGCATGTATTTCAAAAATATTCACTAATCTATAAATGTTGAAGTCAATTGCAAATTAGACATTTACAATAGATTTTTGAAATGCATTTTAAAATTAGAATTGTAGAAATAATAAAATAATGATCACACTTTATTGTCATCTTCAAAAAAATTGATGTTTGTGATAGAGGGTGGTGATGGTGTGTTTTTAAATTCAAAAGGTTATTTAGCTTAAGAAAGTACATGTACACGACAAGACAGGCAGATTCCATTTACATTGTAAAGATTATCTCAAAGAGATTCTAAAAAAGTACAATATTGATTATTGATATGAATAAGACTATAATCCAGTGGAGAGTTACAATTAAATGGGATGTTGAAGTATTTTAAAAAGAAAAGTTTATGGCAGATGTTAAAAGATTATATTATAAAATAGCAAATAAACAGAATAATGTTAAATCATTTCTTATAAATGAATTCATTTGTGATTTATGAAGTGGTTTGTACAGTTTTTAAAAAAGTAGTTTCACAATAAATATTATTGATAATATATAAATTTGAAATACATTTATTTTATGATATATATATATATATATATATATATATATATATATATATATAGAGAGAGAGAGAGAGAGAGAGAGAGAGAGAGAGAGAGAGAGAGAGAGAGAGAGAGTGAAGCTTTATTAACCATAAAAATACAGTAGTGCTTAGAAGCAATGCTTGTAACAAAGGTAGGAGAATAAGATCCTGTTTAAAAGCTAACAAATTAGCATATTATTTGTATAGTGGATTAAAGCAAGCCACTTTTTGGAAAGGGAAATGCAAGATTTGTTTCCTATTGGTAGCATAATTGTCCTTGGAAATGTGCAAGCCTCCTTGACTTTTTGCTTGGCGTTTTTGCATGCCGAGCAAATAATGTTGAAACGTGATTTCTTGAATCGATGGCCAGAATTAATAAAAAAACAGATTTAGTATCCAAATGTTTTTTTGCCAGGTTAAACATTCACCATAGTAGATATACAATTTGAAAATGAAGATCCAATGTTAATCTATCCTTTGAATTATTGATTAACTGATGCAAAGGGGTGGGAGCAATAATTTTACTTAATGGGTGAGAGCAATAATTTTATGAATCAAATGAGTGAATTTGGGTATGGAGAAAAGAGTGGGTGTCGCATTTTAAAGTTCTTGACAGTTTGAATGAGAGATGAAAAGTTAAATCCAATGATGCACAAATTAGATATGTATGTGTCAATATTATTTTTATGATCGGATTGCATTTACACAGATAAAAATTTCTAAATAAGAATGCTTTAAGCTCTGCAAGTTTGTGCGCTGTTGCTCTTAATACAATTTTTGTATTTGTATATATATATATTAACATTCACAGAGATAAAGCGTTCATAAATTTTACTCATTATTTTATATTTAGAATTATGTTATATAATAAATAAAATCCCAATATATAATCAATGTAACTCCAACATAATCAAGTTATTGCTTCAATTTATTACAGTAAACATTTCTTTTTTTTTACTCTTGAATCATCTTTTTTGAACTTGTATACTTAATGATTAAATAAGGATGAAAATTGAATTTCACTGCCATATTATAACTACTAATTATTCAAGCATGGCCTTGAAATGTTCTTCATGTATATATAAATAATATTAAAATGCTAAGATTTTTTTTCCAGAATTAATTTTTGTTAGATATATATTCAAAATTATTATAATAGATAAAATGTTGAGAGACTTTATATATATGTTATGATTACACTTAACAGTTCAAACTTTCAATATTGCTTTATCAAATCTAGACGTTATATTTATATAAAAGCCAGATCTAGATTAAAATAAAATATAATATTAAGTAAAAATTCACACACAAAAAGAATTAAATCCTACAACAAGGATAAACTGACCCATTCGTCATTTATGCATTTTTTATTCATTTTTATATGATAATTTTTTTTAGACTTTGAGTTGATTAAGTTCAAAATAAAATTAATCACTGATCTGCTATGGAAGATTATTGGAAGGTATTCCAGTGGCTTATATAAAGGCTAAAATATATTTATATGTAAACAATAAAATAAATGAAAATTTCCATAGAATAATCTAGATAAAATTTTCATCTATGATGTAACCATGCAATCTAATAATAAAGGTAATTTGATTACTAATAACACTCATGCTCATGATCTGAAATATAAATCCAGATAATGAAAAATTTAGAAAACTTTCCAAATTCTAATCGGACTTAAAATTTTTCTTATAATTAATCAGTCCATACTTGGCACAATATTTGCTAGTGATGGATATTATTTTTAACAGAGAGTAACTAGCAAGATAAATACTGTTTAAACTTTTACCATTATGCGATTGGTTAATCTGCTGACCAGTGCCTTTTTCTTCATTACATCTCAATGGAAAACTGTTGTTGAGGTTTTTATATAGATTATGCCATTTAAAATATATATTTTTCTTGTTTTATATATTTTAAAAATTATTTCTATTGCTGCATTGAAGAACCCTATAAATAATTTTTAGTGCACATTTTAATGAGACAAATATCATCAATTGAGCTTGGCCATATAATTTTTTTCCAATACTATGTAAATCATATAAATTTAATTTATAAATGTATTTTTCAACAAGTATATATTTCAGTCAATAATTTTTTAATAAATATATGAATGATTTTAAATCATTTTTTGCTAGATTAGAAATTATTAATTTTTTAAAACTCAAGATATAGTGTTGAAGATCTTATATTCCAAAAATTCTTTATAAATCTGTATGATAGTTATATTGATTTTTTGAAACATTTCCTACTACCCATATAGCATAACCTTATTTTTCTTTAAATTGCTACATTTACTTAAAAAAATGTTTTATAGATATTAAGAAAAAATATGATTTAATCTGTTCTGCCCAAAAAATAATATGAAGAAATTTGTTTTCATATCTTTTTAAATGTCGGCACTCCTTATTAAAAGTAAATGTGATGATAAAAATAATTTATAAAGATGCAAATTTATACAGTGGTGGGATTGGATAAAAACTATCATATACAATTTTTTTTACTAATAAAAATGATTCAAGATCCTTTAATATATTTATTTTAAAAAATATTTGAAACAAATTTGTCTTGAAAAATATATTTGAGATGGGGAGAATTGAGAGTCATGTGAAAGTCTGAGTTTGAATCCCTTATATATTACATTATATATGCAGGTGTGTGTAAGTCTGTACAATGTATTAAATTAAATTATATTTATATAATCCATATATATATATATATATATATATATATATATATATATAAACAACTAGTGGGAAGATTTGAGATGGCCAATCTAATGATTATGATTTAAGGTCAAATATAACAGTATGTTTGAATTAAATATAGATAAATAAAAAATTATAAAAATATAAGATTATGCCTATCAATGTTGTTATAAGGTAATTGAGCAAAATCAAATTAACTATCATGTGAATTAGCAAAAATTGATAAATATATTTGATTTTTAATACGGTTTGTATCTGAGGTTAAAGAAAATGTAGTAATTTTTAATCTAATAAAAGTTGATTTGAAGTCAATAATTCTTATTTGAAATAAATGCTAATTTAAAATATATTTATAAATTATGTTTACATATATATATATATTGTGACCATGCCATTTGCCACAGTCCTTTTTTAAAAGATTTAAAATAGCTAGTTTTGTAAAAAAAAAATTAATTTTTATTAGTTCATAGTATTTTGTATTAATTTTGTATGTAAAATAAGTTTAAACCTGCTAGGTAAAAGGTTAATAAACGTACCTAAAGTATTTTAAACTTCTACTAGTATAATTTTAAAAGATAAAAGTAGTATATAATTTATTAATTGAAAAAAAAATTAAATTAATGCTTATTCTAGATATAGAATTAATTAATATATGTAATAAGTAAAGAATATAATGTTAAAACAGTACTTTAACTGTAATATTTAGATTATATAATTTTTCTAATAAGTTTTAAATAATTTTCTTTATTTAAGTTATTATTTTAAATAAGCATTATTTAATTATTCTAGAATGTTCTAAGAATGATGTCAAAATCTGTAATGTGGGTGTGTAGATATCTGGGTGCACACATATTCTAGAACATTCAAAATTAATTTTAGTTCCTTGCTAATAAAATTGACACAAATATATTGCAAAATAATTTTATAAATTCTATTCTAATAATGTAACATTTTTATTATATTGTTTAAATAATATTTATCTTCTAAAATTATTATTAAAGTTAGTAATAATATTTTTAGTGTTTAAATTAATATATTGTATATGGTAAAGTATTAAATAAAAGTATTAAATATGAAAAATTAATTAAGTAGAATTATTTTAGAAAATAATTTGTAGACAAGAATTTAATCTATATATAAATTAATGTCTGAAACAAACTTTATCAACCAATCAGGTAACAAGAAAAAAAGGTTATAAATACAAGTGTTTTTCACTTACTTTGGGCAGTCTAGGCTTAATTATTCTTAATTATTTTTTATTTGCTTAAATATTTAAGTAATCATTTGAATTAGTCTAAATCATTGAAGTAAAGTTATAATTTTTTTAAAATATTTTTATTTTTTTAGTAAATTAGTAAAGTATATTAAATAAATTAATTTCTTATCAGTGAAGTCACATAAAAACTGAATGAAACCATGGTAATTTATGGAGACTGATACTAGTTATTTAACCCCTGCACAACTAAAAAGGAGAACGTTTAAAAACTATAGCCATATAGTCAAGAAAAATCTATATAGGAGTCATAAAAACTTACTATTTAATTTTATCTGTATGAATGAAATGAAAGGACATTTATATTTAGTAATTATAATAAATCCACATAAATATAAACTTTTGTGAAACTTATGTACCACTATTATTTTGAGGAGAATTATAAAAAGCTATCTGAAAAGTTATTATTCATTTAAAAGGAAGAAAAGAAAGAATGAAAAGTTATATTATGCAAGTAAATTAATGCATAAGAGTGAATTCTATAAATGGACCTATCTTTTCATATTATCTGCAAATGCATCAGTGAGATTGTTTTGCTATTAATCTTTTTAAGAAAAGAATAAAAAGACAGCCTCAATGAATATTATATTTTAAAATTATGAGTGAAAACTGTAAGAGAAAATGTTTTATTTTCAAAATTTTGCATTGAAAGATTTACTTGTTTAAAGAGAGAACGATTTTTGAATATTATTTTAAAATTCTCTTTGAGTCATTAATAAATATTACCAGAATAGAGAAAACTATATAAAATCTTGTCAGAAATAAATTAATCAATGCATGCACATCTGAAAAAAAAAACTTTGAAATTTATGAAAAAAAACTGTCATACTATAAATTATTACTATCCTAACTCATGAATATACATAGAAAAGAATTTGAGTGAAAAATTGTTTAATAAAAATGAATGAAATAATTCGTGATATTATTCTATAAAATATCTGCAAGCGCTCTGAAGAAAATATTATTACTATTGTATTTTAACATAAGTCTGGATCAGCAAAAAAATATTTGAATGTAAAAATTATTACCTGTTATAATAATTATTTATTGTGAATGCTTCCCAGAAATTTGTGTTTACCTTGGTATGCTAAGGAAATATTCTTAGATTTGTTTTTATCATCGATGGACAAAAAAAAAATTTGATGGGATTTTATAAGATTAACTTTTATATGTTATGGAGTTTGCTGTTCAGCTGGCAGAGAAGAAAGAAATCTCTATGCAGTAGAACTTTTGGTAGTCCATAGTAACAGCATTTGCTCTTCTTTTTTTTTTGACGGAGCTATAAGTAAGAAAGAACAAAAAGAAGAAGTTTAGTGTAGCTTTAAATTTTTATTATTTATCATTATTTTAGTATTAATATTTTTAGAAATAATAATATGTAAATTAATATGTTGATTTTCTAGTAATAAGTTTTAATTTTAAGTTTAGAATAATTTTTATTTAAAATAAAAAATAATGATTATCAGAAAATTTAATATTTTCTGAAAAGTAAAATAAAAAATAATGCATATAACTTTTATCTGTGTGCATGACCAGGAAAAGGATGAGTTCACTATATTGAATCCTAATAATTTTGAGATAAAAGTAAATTGTTATTCATTTTAATAATATTTTAGTGTGTGTTTGCTTATCTATCATATTGCATTGTTACTGAAACTAGATGGTATATCATATTTATATGATTGATATTATGTTTATCATTTTTGGAATGTAATCTGAAGGTATAAAATATACTGTGAGATTTATCTAAAGTTATTTAGATAATTTATGAATGTTTAAGTATTCATAACTTAAATCTTATATTGAATTACAAATATATTATTTTATATAGTATCTGTTAAGATATAAAAGATGAATATGCTGATCTCTGAATTATTTAATATCATAAAATAATGGAATTTTTGAACCTTCTTGATTTAGATATTTACTTTGAAATGAAGTTTAGAAATTATTTTGTGAAAAGTAGATAGAATTTGTTTACAATGTCAAAAGAAGATGAAGTATAGTGATCTGGGAAATTAGTTATGAAACAAAATCCTGGATGTTAGGGATATTAGAGAAATATTATTTATGAATTATATTTGTCATGAATTAATGAATTAAATAAAGATATTTTTAGCACATGGTCAGTTGCATTTCTTTTCATAGTTCAGTAAATGCTCAGTTAGAAGCCATGACCAGAATTTAAGGTACATGAAAAATATGTGTCATTAAGTACTGCAACCATGATATTTCGTATTAGTTTGAATTATTGTTGTATTCATATCCCTCACTGTAACCCCTATTTGGTAAGAATAATAACTGGTCTATAAAAGGTTGTTGGTATTTCTCAATGCAAGAAGTGAGAAAAATTTATCACAAATGATATTTATTTTTAAGATGGATAAAGATAAAGGAATGAATTGATATTCCTAGTTGTACTAATAGCAGGAGATTATTAAAAATGTTAAATGCATATTTTTGTTGGTGAGAGAATGATTGGATGCAACATCTGAATGCTATTATTGTAATAGAAATTAAAAGTAGATAAATATAATATATACAAGCAATATATGATCATTTAATATAATCTGATTATTTTATAAATAAGGTAAACTTAACAAAATTTAAAGTTATAGCATCATTTAGAAAGATTTTGTAGTAAATAACTTACAAAGTCATGGAGGGAATTATTCCATTGAATATTATTATTATTATTTTTTTATATACAATGCTTACATATATCTACCTGGAAAGTAAAAGTAAAATATTTTGTTGATATATGAACAAAATACATAGTATCTTAAGAAATATTTTTATGTTTAAAATTATTAATGATTGTTAATAATTAGTTTAGAGTTATAATAGTTGTTAATATCATTACAACCATAATTTTCTTTTGGAAATATAATATATAATATTATTTACAAAGAATATAATATCTGTAATCTTATTCATTACTGATATTATTTTTATTTAATTATGATAGTGATGATGAATATTGCTATCACAAGTATAAAAGATAGAGATGATATTATTGTCACAATGTATACTATCTTATATAATTTTTTATAGTGAATAGTCAGAGTGAATATTATTTAATATTTTGTTTTATAATATTTCTTATGTAAATATTTTAATTTGCTTAATGTTTTAAAGTTGTAAATATTTAAATTTTATAAATCTATGTTTAGTAAATTTAAGAATGTTTGTTAAATAATAAATTTGTTAATGTTTTGAATTTATATTGTCTTAAGAGTTTCATTACTTGGTATGTTTGAATGTTTTTGAATCTTTGTATTCACACACATGCACATGCATTATAAAGATTAATTGTATAATTATATTCCTGCACATGGTTAATAAGATGATGATGATGATGATGATGATTATTATTATTATTATTATTATTATTATTATTATTATTATTATTATTATTATGATGATGATGATGATGATTGCAGAAAATCTTGTTATTGTTAAACATGAAAGTTATCTAATGCAAATTTAAAAATTATCTGATATCTCAATTATGTTGAGAGTGTGATATTTTTGTAAATGCCACATAAAAATATAATAAAATTTTATAGCACTATATGATAAGAAAACATTTTGAACTTATTAAAGATATTTAATACGATCTTTTTATAAGAGTTTATAATTTTCATTTATGTTTATTGAAGGGCAATAATTAAATAAATGTACTATTTTAAGTATCTTGGAAATATTTTATTTGTTTGTTGTTATTTTTGAAGAATAGTTGAATACATATAAAATCCCTCATTATATTTAGCTACATTATATTATACATCTTTATTAGAAGAAGTGAACCTGAGGTATTGATAAAATGTCATAGCTATATTAAGAAATAATGTGTAGGATTTTATTTAGTGTTAAATTTAATATTGTATGTTTTATAAAAGAGTAATAATTATTTTAATGCTTTATAATAAATTTTAAAATTATTTATTTAGAATTTATTTTACGTGCGTCATGGGAATATTACAGGTAGTTTCTTTTTATAAATTAAATAGGGGTAATATTCCTATGCCATTGAGAGTGTATCTTTCGGGTATATTCTTAATGTTAAACCAACACTGTACCTTGTTAAATGCCTCGTGCAGATTTTTTATAATTTTTTTTTAATATTTTAATCGAGTCATTTTATAAGCTAGTCGTAGTTTAAATTGTTATAATAATAAATGAACTGGGAAACCAATTGGAACTTTAGTATTTAATTATGTTTTGATTTGATGAATTTATCGAGTACATTATTTTAAATGTTTATATTTTTCCCCCTACAGTACAGGCTTCACTATACCTGCACTACTATATGTTAATTTTATTAGATGGAGTATTTTAGAAATGCATTTTGAGCTAATTAAAGTATTGCCTGTAATTAGTTTGTCGTTTAAACAAACTCGGTTGAGAATTAAATTGTTGAAACTGGTTGAGAATTAAATTGGTGATAATAGAATAAGCCGAGTGAGTGAGTCTATGTTACCTTTAAATTTGGCAAGGGTATTATATATATATATATATATATATATATATATATATATATATATATATATTAACAGTATAAAAATATAAAAAGTATGAAGAAAAACTTTAATATGTCTTATAAATTGAGACCCCAAACTGTAATAGGATAAAAGTGTACAAGGTTCATCAATTAGTCCACATTCAAGCTCTCAATTGAAAACACCTAATTGTAATGGACCCAAAGATTTAAAATTCTAAAATTGCAATAAAACAAAATGTTTGTTATATCCTGCAACTTGTATCAAATCAAAATGATATAAAAAAATGAAAGTGAACACTTCAAATGACCCTACAAATTATAGCTTCCAAAATCATTACAATATAAAATAGATAAAAGACTTATTTAATGCTTTCATGAATATAGCTAGCAAATTGTAATAGATTATCTTTTAACTAACAAGGCCTAAACATTAAACACTAAATTATAGTTAACTACAATATGCATTGTATTATTAGTAATCCATTTTAAATTAATAATTAGAAACTTAGTATTTAAATTAACTGTAGACTAAATTAATGATCTTCAAATTTAAACCAACTAAATCATTATAGTTAGTATAACCAAATATCACTCTCAATATATACAGCTGTCAATTTTATAACTACACAAAATTATTATCTTTTAATTAAATAGTAAATTGTCATAATAAATATCCCATAAAATAATTAAAATTATATACTAACGTCTAATGATAACAATCTTTATTTGCTTTGTATGTACTAAAATATTTATGCTTTATAAATTATTAAACTAGCTTAAATATGAATTTTATCCAAAATAACTATTATATATAACGTTAAAATATTTACAATGATCTTTTGGTCATTTACCAAACATCTAACCATAATAAATCAGTTAATCTATTACAATATAAAATATCTACCTTTCGATATTACCGAATACTACTTCAATATATTAATTGCTCCTAGATCAAATAATAGTAATCCTATATATTGATAAATATAAAAGAAAGTAACATGTAGTAATATATGCACTTATCAATCCAATCACTAATTTCTTGGCTATTTTATAATTATTTAATGTAATAAAAATAATGTATAAATTAATATATAGTTATCAAATAATAAAATTTCATTAGCCAATAGGTTAGCATAACTAATTAAAATGATTATTGAATCAAATTTATTTGTGAACTGAATTAATATTTATTAATAAATATAAAAATAATAAATAAATAATAAAACATCTTTAAAATACATTAGATAAATATTGTGAAGTATGTTCTTCATCCAAATTATTATCAAGAGAAATAGTTACTTATACAGCAAAGATTTAACTATTTTATGTCTATTATATGATATAAAGGATTCATGAAAAACAAAAATGTTGTTGCACATATACACAGTTCAAAATAAAAAAAGTGAATGATAATTATATTTTATTCACAATATACTAATCTATTAAAATAAATTAAAACAATAGATATGTTTATTCTTCTATTTTATTTACAAAATATAATATTAAAAAATAGGTGTTTCAATACAATCATTTAAGTTTTTAATACTGACAACCTGTGTATTGAAGCTAATATGCAATCAATGAGCAAACATATATTTCAAACAAAAATTATAAACTATTAAAATTTAGAAATTTATTAAACGCACATTGATTACGTAAGTAATATTTACTGAGGCTATAACCTCGATAATATGCGTATAAAATGCGATAGTAGGGACCTCTACAGGTGTTTTAACCACAAGCTTATGCTATGGGGGTTCCCCTCCTTTCTTCCATAGCATAAGCTTGTGGTTAAAACACCTGTAGAGGTCCCTACTATCGCATTTTATACGCATATTATCGAGGTTATAGCCTCAGTAAATATTACTTAAAATTTAGAAAGTAATTTTTAAATTTAAATTAGGATTTAACTTTCTTGTATTTTTATATATATATTAACAAATAAGTTATCAATTTACAATATAATAACCAATAATAATAATAAAATACAGCACAAATAAGTAAATAAATAAATAGAATCCACATTCATATACGACCTGAATATAGTCCTTGTATTTTAAAAAAACACAGTAGTCCAAATGTTCATCCCATGAGATTCAAATAATTCAATATGATTTATTAATCTAGTCAATGTCGAATATATTATGAATAGTTATCCAAAAGAAAATATGATATCAAATTCTCAATATACTTGAAGAATTATTTTCTTATCATCATTGGTATAATAAAACATTTGGTATCATAGATAGCATTATATACAAGCAGATACTGGCTTCAATTTATAACATAGGTCAGACATAAATAAGTTGATTTATATTCTATATTAAAATAATTCATCACCATTATGAATAATATTCTTAAGTAGAAACAATTTACATATATAGCAGTAAATTATCAATTTTGATGTTTAATAGGTAGAACATGTTTCTTATCTGTGATAATCATCTTCCAACAGAGAATCATTAAAAGTAATTTAAATTTAAATTTTATTTATCTCCTTCCCCTGGCAAGTGCTTTAAAAAACCATATGGTTTCCCAAACAAATATATTCCTTTTCTACCCCATCATTTCTTCATTATCAAACAAACACTTATAAAATAATATATATAAAAATGTTTGAATTTGCTTCAATGAGAGTCAAAATATTAGAGAGCAATTTTGAATTGTTTAGTCTTATTTATACTTTTACAATAATTGATGTCATACTAATCATTGAAACCAAGATTAATTACACTTGTTCTTCACACGAATATTAAATTCAGATTCATCATGTGTTCCAAAACCAACATTTATTTTACAACAATTAAAACAATAAACATATAAAATAATATTTCACAATGATTATATAAAAAATATTTACACTGTGAAAATACATACAATATTCTTTATTTTAATACAAACCAAAATAATTTAAACTATATTCTCATAACATTGTGTTGAAGCATATACTTTATACATATTATTCCAACTTGAACATTACACATGTAATGTAACTATAAAAATGTATACAATCAGAATATTAAATATTTGTAATGTTTATGACATACTAATTATGACTGCAGTAAAAAAAATATGAAAGAAATATTAATAAATTTTACTAAAATTACAAAATTTATTGTTTGAGTGTGTTCTTTTTAAAGGAATAAAATTAATTTATATCATAATAATAATAATACACTTCTTCCCATAACTCTTTGTTATCATAGCAACTATTTCAACTCTCTCCACATTAATGCACAACTCTTTTAACACTTTAGAATATACAAAAAGCAATTTTTATGCATAATATAGGTACAATATGAAGCACATTCTTTTAAGTAACAAAAGTCTCTTAATAGGTCTGTATAATAATATAGTCCAAATTGAACCCACTTCTAAACTAATGAAATATGAAATTGAGTTTCATCTAAAAATTTAATTTACTGTACTTCTTTTTATGTCAGTTTGGTTTTAAATTATATATATTTGTATACCTGGTTTTAAAAAAGATAACTTATTAAAATTTCACTTATAATTTCTATAATAATGTCATTTTTGAGAACTTAGTAAATAGCTTAAAATTATAAATTAATTCACTATGTAGTGTTATTGTTAGATGTTATCAAGTTAACATCAACTCTCGTTAATTATGTAAATAACATATGTCAAAAAGAATCTAATATTTGTTTGCCTTTTGTTGATGAAGTCCATTTATTTTACTGTGGTTCAAATTTTTAATTTTTCATGTCAATCACTCCCAGCATTCTATATATATATATATATATATCATTTATAATTGTCCTATATATATATATATATATATATATATATATAGGACAATTATAAATGACTATGCCTCAAGATAGTTCAGGTTATCACTATTTTCCATGCTATTTATGGAATTTTTAAAAAATGTTTTCTAGAAACATAGTTCAAAAGCATCCTTTTTTTCTGTGCCTAACTTTTATATCCGCATGATCATAAAACATACACCATACTTTTGACAACTCTAATGTGCATTTGTTAAAAATGCTTTTACATTTAAAAGTCTTTTCTACACTTTTTTTAAACCTAATAAATGATGTTAGCTTTATAAAAATATTTTTAGTACGTTAATGTTTTGAAAATGTGGTCATTCAGAGAAGTTCCACAATATTTAATATTCCAGAATAACATAGGGTTTTCACATAAATAAGGTTCATAATAATTTTTAATAAGTACCTTTTTTTCAAAATTTGTTTTATTTTATTGAATTCATTAAGTATTACAAAATTTAACAATATTTCAAACATTTTCATATGGGCATTATCGAATTACCTATAATAAAAATATAAACTAATGAAATATTCTACACTATATATAAATTATCTAAATATGACAAAATGTTATATATATATATATAATTTTTATATAGGTTTATATATATATATAGTATAAAATTTTCATTGTTTATACCTTGATTCAATGACATATAAAAGTAGTCAAAATTGTAGTAAATTGTATGATATTTATATGAATTCAGTGATAATAAAATATGCGTTGAAAAGAAAAATATGAACTAAAAAGGATTTTAAAATTTAAAAAATGAGATTACATCTGAAAAGAAAATTGGATGATTGGATTTTTAGTTTTAAAATGTAGTTTTAATATAAATCAAGTCGCGCAAAAAGTTATGGAGCTCCCTGATGTTACTTTGCAATAATATTTCTGCCTTTTAAATTTCTTTTTAAGTTTGTTTATAAAATAGTTAATAAAGTATAAATAATAATGAAATATGTCTGTTAAAATAATATTATAGCAGTAACGTCACGACTTTTTCTATAGTCATTCAAATGATCCAATTCACCTAATAGCAAAATATAGTCACATTTATTTGGAAATCCTACTTCATACACATATGTATAAGTTAAACTAACCAGCCTTTAAAAGGTTTGATGAATTGGATAGTAATTTAAATATGCATTTTTACTATAAAATCCTTTTTTATATGAATACATTAAAACGCCTCTGAGATATTTTTAAAAAAAATATATTAAAAAAAGCTTTACATAATGCTTTGTACATATTTTATAAAATTTCATGCCTTGAAATCAAATAAAGTGCTGATTCTATAAATTGATTTTTAATCTCATTTTTATGCGAAATATTCACTTTTTTCTAATCTTTTAATTCTAAAAAGTAATTGAAACAGCTTGTTCACTAATGTATTAAAACTTCAAAATAATTTTGAATTAATTTGCATATGAAAAAACACACACACATATATATATAATTTCATGAATAGTTTTATTGTGTAGTGTTAGCACATATGTCTGTCATTCTTGTTATCTGGGATTTGAATCTAAATAACTTAGAAATGCTAGCTGATAGTAAATGATTTTCTAGCAAGTATATATATATTTAAATATTATTCTATAACAAACTACACAACCATTCCACTTATTTTTAATATTGAAACAAAGAAAAAAAAAACTATAAAAAGTTTTTTCATTATCTAATAGTATCTCATTTTCAGAGTAATATCTTTCTCATGGGTTTTCTGTGGAAAAATGATAGAAATACCTTTGTTTTAAAACAGCCTGATTTTTCTTTTACTTATAAATATTTGCATAATTTAGTAATCTATAAATAGAAATAACCGTAAGACATTAACCATCATATAATGCATGTATAAAACAGATGTATATCCTTGATACATAAAAGTCACTTGTTGAATGAATCCGTGGCTTGACATTTGGATCCTGAAAAAATTTTATCACTTACGATTTCTTGTAATTCAAGATATACATGTAGTACTAATTTTAATTTTAACTTACATTGTTTAAAGAAAATTTTTATATTTATGTGGTATTTACATATGAATATAAATATATTTAACAAAACTGTGGTTTGAAGTTACATTGACTAATTTATATCTTAAGTTTGTCAATTATATAACTGTACAAAGAGTGTTATTGAATGATAAATAGTTTTTTCTTCTTCTGGAATAATCATAATTATACTCAATTATATTCACAGTGTTTTGACTGCCTAGCTCAGTACCATGAAAGACAATATTCAAAACTTAGGTGATTCTAAAATCAAATGTATTTACTGAAAGCAAGAATAGACATACCGAATATTTATAAGAAAATTATATATATATATATGTGTGTGTGTGTGTGTGTGTGTAAATTATTAATCAATGTCTGTATTCCAATTATAATAAAATATATATAATTATTCAAAACAATACAATAATTAATACAGTAACAATATTTTAAACAAATATATACCAATTTAATAGAAGTACTTTCAACTATCTATGTAGTCATTGTCAACTAGACTCAAATTGTATTAGAAAAAACCGTTACAAATGTAAACAAAAGTAATACGTCATACATCAATTTTCCCACAATTCATTAATTTTTATATTGGCTGCCTGTCTATTTATCAACTGTTGCTTTTCACTTTTTATTAACATAGCTTCTTTAATTTTGCGTTTATTATTATTTCTTTCAATACACAGAATTTTAACTTTATTAAAATCAAAATCAAAACCATAATTACATGTTACATTATGATCAAAAAATACTGATGGTGATACATCATCATTTCTAACATTCTCTTGTCTTGATTTTTGCACTCGTTTATATAATAACAAATGCTCCCTTGATCTTTTCTCCAATGTACATCGAGATTCCCCAATATATGCCTTTCCACAAACACATAGCCATTTATATATTGCACAACTTTGATTTAAAATACTACATCTATTTTTTGAATTATTTATTAATCTATTTAAATTAGGAGTAGTATAAAATGCAACTCAACATATATTTTTATATATCTGTTTTATAAATTTAACCTGTTCATTACAAATAAATGGTATTGATATCCAAGTATATTTTATTTTATCAATATCTATAGCATCTAAAATATTTCTATTATTATTAAACTTAGTAACAATATTATAAATTAATTTATGATCATATCCAACATTTAACAAATCCATAATAAATACATTTATGTTACTTATTTTATCAGAACTATATTTACATAATTTATTATTCCTAAATAAAAATGATTTTAAACCGGATAATTTATGTGCTATTAGCACATTTGAATACCAAGGAATATATCCTCTTATTTCAATATCTTTTATTACCATACAATAATCTAATTTATTTTTATTACGTGTAACTTTAATATACACGTAATAAAAATAAATTAGATTATTGTATGGTAATAAAAGATATTGAAAAAAGAGGATATATTCCTTGGTATTCAAATGTGCCAATAGCACATAAATTATCCGGTTTAAAATCATTTTTATTTAGGAATAATAAATTATGTAAATATAGTTCTGATAAAATAAGTAACATAAATGTATTTATTATGGATTTGTTAAATGTTGGATATGATCATAAATTAATTTATAATATTGTTACTAAGTTTAATAATAATAGAAATATTTTAGATGCTATAGATATTGATAAAATAAAATATACTTGGATATCAATACCATTTATTTGTAATGAACAGGTTAAATTTATAAAACAGATATATAAAAATATATGTCGAGTTACATTTTATACTACTCCTAATTTAAATAGATTAATAAATAATTCAAAAAATAGGTGTAGTATTTTTAAATCAAAGTTGTGCAATATATAAATGGCTGTGATGTTTGTGGAAAGGCATATGTGGGGAATCTCGATAGTACATTGGAGAAAAGATCAAAGGAACATTTGTTATATAAACGGGTGCAAAAATCAAGACAAGAGAATGTTAGAAATGATGATGTATCACCATCAGTATTTTTTGATCATAATGTAACATGTAATTATGGTTTTGATTTTGATTTTAATAAAGTTAAAATTCTGTGTATTGAAAGAAATAATAATAAATGCAAAATTAAAAAGCTATGTTAATAAAAAGTGAAAAGCAGCAGTTGATAAATAGACAGGCAGCCAATATAAAAATTAATGAATTGTGGGAAAATTATGTATGATGTATTACTTTGTTTACATTTGTAACGGTTTTTTCTAATACAATTTGAGTCTAGTTGATAACGATTACATAGATAGTTGAAAGTACTTCTATTAAATTGGTATATATTTGTTTAAAATATTGTTACTGTATTAATTATTGTATTGTTTTGAATAATTATATATATATATATATATATATATATATATATATATATATATATATATATATATATATATATATATATATAAATTTAACATTCATAATAACTTCATAAGTTAATAATATAAAAATTAACAAGGAGTTGCTTATGTATATTAGAATACAAATATCATATGTATATTAGAATATAAATCAATTGTGTTACTTATGCATATTAGGATACACACATCATATACATATTAGGTCATAAATCAGTATGTAACAATCTATACAACATTTTATTTTAATTTTTTAAAAAAAATTGATATTTAATACATATTAATTGCTTATTAAATATATAAGATTGCTTATCAAGTATATAAGATTTATTCCTAAGCAACTATGGTTATGATCAATAATAAATAAAAATTACAAATGAGTAAACATAATGTAGTGTAAATATTAAAGTTATGATACATTAAGTTATTTATCACTTTAAAAATATTATTAAATCTTTAGAAAACGAAAAATCTCATTTAAAATTTTGATAAAGCTATACATACATATAAAGTAATATAGTTGACAATTTTTATTTTAAATGACTTCATACATGAATAGTTTTATGGATAGATTATTAAATTTTTGTAAAAAAACAATAAAATCTCTGCATTTTAATAAACTTTACACATGCACAAATAAATATGCTATTTCACCTCCAAGGGATTAAAAACAAAATACTACTACTGCTGTTACTGTGGCTATTGCTGTTGCTATTACTGCTACTATTATTATTTATACTAATGCTATGACCCTGGAGATAAAATTTTGAAATGACAATCACAAATATATCCATATATAAAAATAGCTCATCCATTATCTTGTTTATTTGATAATCTGTAATACTGTTTTTTAGAGTCTTCAGCAGAAAACATTTCTAAATACTTCAGCACCACCTCTCCAGTGAATTTTAATCTCCTTAAAATATTCCAATGAAGATAATTAACATTGAATCTTAATAGCATTTTTTGAGGTAATTCTTGTAATGTAAATAGAGTTTATCTCTTTACATAAAAAACTACACTCAAATTTACTATAAAACACTCTTTTACAAAGGCAAGTAATATTTATTAATTTCACAGATTCAATAGTCGATTCTGTAGTATCTGATTCAGCAAGTTGAAGAATTACTGATTGATCTTATGGTGTTGTTAATGCACTTTAAAATTTTTACTGAATATCCCTAAATAAATTTTTCAATGTATTTATATTTTATTAATAGGATATATAAGTCCCAGCATATCCATACAATAAATTAAACAAAATAACTATATACAGGCTAATTTAGTTGCAATAATTACTTTAATGAAATAACCTATCTTTTGACTTGTTAAGAGCAGTGGTATACTGAATTCTATCAATATCCAAACTTTCTTTTCTATTTAAAATGCAACAAATAATTTAATTGTCTTACATTCTAAAGTTGATAAACATATAAGATAAAACTTGATGAGAATTTTTTTTCCATCACTTCATGATAAAAAGAACTTTTTGAACATTAATTATTAAACTAAAGTCTTTATATGTTACATTTAAAATTTTAAGTTCATTCTGCAGATTGTCCTTAGAACTGAAAAAAGTAGTACAATTATCAGCATACTTTAAATCAAGAATTCAGAAATATTATGGTTTTGCTTTTACTTTTAATTAATTCAATTTAAAAATTCTACCATCTGTATCATATTTTGATTCCTGATTCATTACAATGTTTATAACTGTTTGAAGCCACAGTCAATAAAAATCAAAAATAGTATTGGATACTTCTTTATTTACAGTCAATTTTCATTTCAAATGCCTCAGATTTTCTATTTGGAATAATATTTTCCTCTTATTCCATAAAATAGCAAATAAGCACTGCTGGACAGGTAAATTCAAACAATATTGAATATGTATTCAATTAATTAAGTAAAATATTTAGACTAAATTAATAAAGTAATATATAAATCACTCACTTCTTATATCCCCCCCCCCCCATTTTTGTCAATAAAACTTGTCCATAGCTCTTCTTGTTTTTTTAAAACCATATTTAGTCTCTAATAATTCATTTATATATGATTGGAATCAGTCTATTCAACAAAATCATTGAGAGTAGTGAATGATATATTCCTTTTATTTTTAAAAACTGGAATAATATATAGAAGCAACCATAATAATCAGTGGCTCATGAATCCATATATTTTTAAAAACATTCCAATATTTTTGAGACTAACATATCTCCATATTTTACATTTGCTCCAGGTAATTTATCAGGGTTTTAAGCTTTTCCATTTTTAATATTGTGAAGAGATGTCTTGACTTCACTAAAATGGATCTTTATTGAAATCTAAATGAGTAGATAAAATAAATATGTCATTAAAAGTCATTATCTCAATTCTTATATCATAATTTAAAAGATGATCAAAATATTCCTCCCTCTGGTTCAAAATATGATTGTTAGTATATTAGGGTGTGCTCTTGTTGAATGTAATGTGATTATTTTACTGTTGTTAGTCAACAATGCATCAAAAAGATCCACAATCAATAAATATCTGTATATCCTTTGTACTTTTAATCTACTATTTATTTTTAAGCCTACATGACTGTCTGCCATTAAATCTTTATATTCACATTTAATTTATTTTTCTAAATAAAAAAAATTATGTTTATTTTTAAACAGGTCACTAATAATAAGGTCATTGCCATAAAACCAATCATGATTCTTTTTTTAATAAATATAAGAATAGATTTACTTGTATCCATAACACATTGTTTAAGAGATTTCACCTATAACATGACAATCTTGGAAGTCCAAATTAATAATTTTAATGCTTAATAACTTCTGAAATTTAGCATGAATAGTAGATACTTTTAATGAATGAATCCACTGTAATACAATTATGTGGAGTATACTAATATATGAACTGTCCATCAATCTCTACTTTAAATGCTTGGATAATATAACTTTTGTTGTATCCTGACTCATAAGTGTATTGTAATTTATTAAATGTCATAGGTATATTCATATTTTTTATATCACTTTTCTGCCTAAACAAAGAATTTCTGATAGTCAACCCATGTGTTCGGCAGAAATTTAATAATAGTAGACAAATCAAGTTTATAGTATTAATTTCATAATATCCAGAAACTTTTGGCAAATTTTATTATTTGCATCAACATTTACCTTAAAATATCCAAAAAAAAAAATTGAATCTTTTATGGGTATTGCTATAATAATAATAATATATAATTATGGAATTAAAACTTTGTTTTTCTGAATTCTCTGATCTAATGATGGAGCATATACTCTATTAAATTTTCTTTTTCTGGAAGATGAGTTTTCCTAAAGCAAACTACATCATTATTAAATCTTGACAATTTCTTGATCTCAGTCTTGTTAAAGAGTTTTATCAAGCTCATAAATTTCATGCTTTTATATTTAAAAAACAGATATTCATAATACTTATCTTTAATACTATTACTGTCACCTACTTTACCATTATAGTTGATAATATTATTACTTCTGTTGCTTTGATGAGTAATCTATCTGACCCAGTAATTCAACTTGACTGTATGAGACAGACTATGTTTAGATCACATTTTAAGGTCTTTTTTATTTCCACACTAGGCATAGGAATCTCTCTATGATTGTACAGACATACAATATTTTCCCAGATGAAACTATTTTTCAAAGTCAGTTACCCTGCCTTGAACAGATTATCACAACTTAAGTCTGCCAACTTACTAAATCTATCTACATCACTGTTTTATTTAATTCTTAAGGACTTGAACTAAAAAAAAATTGAAAAGAAATTTAAGCCAATAAACATTACATGAAAAGGAATTTAAATCAGAAATGTTATGTGTGCAGTTAATGAATAGAAATATAGTTTACACAAATAATGACATTATCACAATTAGTATATGGAGGTGACTGATGGAATGAAAAGCCTAAGACTACTAAGCCCCACATTATCTTAAGTTACTAATCATATTTAAAAAATGAAAAAAATAACAGTGCTCATTTTAGAGGTACTTTTGTTCAGGAACTGATCATAGTTAACACTTTCATATGAAGATCATTTCACTATATGCCACCTATGGAACCATTGGTTGCTTAAGTATAACATCTGATATAGCTTAAGCACAGCAATTGATGTAGCTATATATTTACTAGTAAAATTATGATATCACTCTCTTTCAGATGATTTCATCTTAAGAATTTTTTGAACAGTTTTATTATAGATGAATTTTATTGACTTATTTTTTTCAGGCACATTCATTAATGTATGAATTTTTTGATTTTAGACCCTCGTTTTCATCTACTCATTATTATGCTAGGTTTTATATATTTTGTATGAAAAGATTGGCTTGCATCAAATAGATATTTTATTAAGGATTTTCAATGTTCATCTTGATACCTTTAAGAGATCAGGCATCAAAAAAAAAATTGATTAACAAGCCAAATTCTTGGATCTAATTATCTTCAGCACTATTTTAACATTTTCTGATTGTATTTTATTATTTTTGTAGAGACTGTCTATGGATTGATTACTACTAGCCAATCATTTTTTCTTCTGATAAGATTTAAAGTCTTTAACCTTTCTTAATAATCTCTACTTTAATAAATCATTATATAATATTTAAATAAAATACTAGACAAGCTTCACTTTTTTGCGTAAAGCGCAATTTAAATTACTATATAATATTTAATACATTTTTTAAAATATTTTAAACAACACATTATATATGTAATCATAAAAAGGCAAAGATTAGATTCTACCAATTTTTAATATTTATATCATGCATTTTTTAGGATACATATTCTCATAGGTGGATAATCTTATGTGTGGCAAAAAACAGACATGTTAATTAACACTCTCAGATTAATTTGATTTTATGGTAATATCAGATCAAATATAGTAGTTACTGATCTGCTATATATCACGTACGGCAGTCTGGATTTCAACTACTAAATCATGTTATAGGATAAGAAATCAACCACATGTTGTAACATCAGCCATTACTATGCATTGTGTGGAGCATATTAAATTTAGATGTATTTAAATGATTACCAAAAACCTGTTAAATATGTTGGCAACAACAAGATCTCATGGAAACATTTATGAGCCTTTCTTTTTCATTTTATGTTTCCAACATGATCCAGGATAGATTTTTTTTTTAACAGCAATACCCTTCAGAAATTTGCTAGTCTTTAAAAAGTACATCCTATATGTATTCCCATTCAGCAATGATACACTTTTCAAAATTTTATGTTGGACTATTCTTAGACTCAGTGAAAGTCCTTTAAAAAATATAAAGCAATATTTATATCGTGACATTTTTATATAAAAGAAAAAACCTCTATTGTATAAATGAGTTAAATGAAAAACCTATTACTCAATAGGCAGTTATTAAGCAATCTTGGATATATATATATATATATATATATATATATATGATAATATATATATATATATATATATATATATATATATATAATTTTCAACCAATTTAAGTCTTATTCATGATTACCTTTTGATTAGTTTAATACTTTTGATTCATAGCTTCTCTGTATTTCTTCTACAAACTTTCTTAAGTAATCTATCCATCTATTATTTTTTGGGACCTATTGTAAGATTTTAATTTTTTGTGTTTTCTTATATATTTTAGTAATATCTTTTTTCTATTGTATATCAATTGAAGATATTTATTTGCTTTCCAATCGATATATTGTATTATCAATTTGTTTTTATTAATTGATGTGTAGTCTATAATCACTTAGCAAGCAATTTGCCTCTTACTTATTAAACAGCATAATACAGCTTTAAAATTGATATACAAGCAAGCAATATCAAACCACCCCCAATGATGATCTGTGCTTATTTATAATGCTTTGTTGCTTGGTTACTCAATCTACTTTCATGTAGAGAATTTGAAATAAGTAAGCACTTATAAAATAATATATACGTATAAAATTAATTGATCAGTCTTACTGTTGCAGTCAATTTAATATGAATTTTTCTTTAATCAAAATTCTTATTTTTTGTAAAAAGCTAGTTGTTTAAACGTCAGAAAGCATCTCTGAACTCCACTAGACGTTAAGTAATTATGAATGTTCTTTATGAATACTTTAGTGAAAACTTGTTTTTATAGAAAATAATTTTGTTTTTAAAAAAGTTATTTTTAAAAATAGTTTATCTAAGCTAAAATTCGTAGACGGTGTAAAAAAAATTTTTATTATTTAAATATGTAATTAGAAAAACATTGTTCATTAACTAATTAATTTATCTAGAATTTTTTTCCATTATTTTTTTATTTTTATGAATAATTTAAATGTTATATTTTATTTCATTCATTACCATTATAATCATTTTTTAATAATTGTCGGCCCATTGCAAGATGAAGATCTCCAAGTTTAACCTAGTTTTTTCAATTAGTAGCTCTTTTCTCCACATCGCACCTGAAAATTTCCTTCATTTTAGTCATTCATGTGGTCTCTTCCTATGTCTTTTATAATTTTTGAGATCCATTTTAAAATTTCGATCATCCATCTGTTATCATCTTTTGCACCAATATGTCAATTCAGCTCCATTTTAATCTACTACTATTTTCAATAATATCATGTTTCTTTTCTCACTCATGTGTTTGGCTTTGATTTCTTCTTGCTACTCCCAATGTATATCTCTCCATAACTCATTCAGTGATGTACAATCTCTCTGTTGTTCTTTTGTTAAATGTTGGATTTATGTGTAAGAAGTGGTAAAACATATCTCTTAAAGATTTTTCTTTTCAAAAAATAAGTATTTTTTAAAATATCGTTATTTTTATCAAACGCATTCTACTAAGTTTAATTCTATAATTAATTTCAGCCATTATGTTTCCATTCATATTAATAGTCTAACCAAAGTTTCAATAATAATTTTTCTAATTTATGATTGTCAATCTTTATTTTCTTCTGTGAAAATTTATTGAATGCAACTTTTTTTATATCCTGAGATTCTAATCCTGAGATTCTAAAGCACTATTTATTAAAATAAACCCATTAACTGTAAAATATATATTTATTTTTTTAACTTCCCATTTTAATCAACAAAATACTTCTTATATTGATCTTTTCTATAATTTTCTCTAATACTTGGATGCGTTTTACTACAGTAAAATCACTTTTATATTCAGCCTTTTTTTTTTTTGGTAAGTTTCAGTTCAAGCTTTGTTATAGGTGAGTTGTAATTATATTAATAATAACCGTGTAAGAACAGATAACTAACAAGTTTTTTTCTAATATTTTTTTACATTACTTAGATATCATACTATTGCATTTTTCAAATTATATGAAACTTGTTTATCATTTACAAATTTGATATATAGTTTTGCCAAGAGTTTCTTTATTTTTTCAAATTTTTTAAAAGGTATCAATAATAATGCCAATATTAATAGAGGTTTCTCTTTCTTTATATATTTAATGCATGTCTCATCTCTTTTTTAAAAGTGCTTGGTTGTTGAGAAACTATTATTGTCATGGCTAATTTGTTTTTGATCTTTATTGCTATGTAATTCTTTTTAAAAAGCACCTATACATTTCATGATATTGCCATCATTTTATTACTAAAACAAAATTATTAAATAATACAGTAAAAGTCAAATAATTATCTTTATGTTATCCAAATTGAAACATGACAATATTCAGCCTTGCATTACATAACAAGAGAAAAAAGCTAATCATCATATTAGATGAGTAGGCACTAGATGGGGATTTTATGCACAAGCCTTCTGGTATCCATTGATTACTTTGGCTTGCACTGAGTGTCAATACATATAGAAAGTTTTGCCTGTTCTAATCATCATTAATGATAGTTTTCATTTAATTATTTTAATTTAATACCTCATATTTATTTATAAGAAAAAAGTATTTTAATTATTTTTTGAATAATGATACAAGAATTAAAATGATGAGTTTTAGTGATATATTCATTTTATTTATCATTTAGATTTGGACATAATATTTGTAGTCTTAAAAATAAAAAGGCTGCAGGTCTTAATGAAAGACTTGGAAACATTTAAAAAATATAATGGTAATATATTAACTTTAAAAATATTGAATTTTTTTTAGAAATAAATAAATTTTAAGAATTCTTCTTTTGTTCCAATTTTTAAAAATTAAGAGCATGAGATTGCAGTAATTATTGGGGAATGTCATTATTATTCATTAAGAATTTTATTAAATAGCTTGTTTACAATCATGGATAAATAATTATCAGAGATTCAAATATTATAAATATATTTTGTGTTGCCAGGAAAATACAAAAAGAATCTCAGAAACAAAAGAATGATTTATATATTTCTTTTATTGATTTTGTCAAGGCATTTGATTCAGTTAATTGAACAGTATTGTTTGGTTATTGGTTGTATAAAAATTTATTCATAATACACAGTTCCTATCTGAAAGAATGAAAGGAAATGTTATTACTATAGGTGGAAAATCTGAGCATTTAAAATAAAAACTGATGTTAAATAAAGTGTACTTAATCAACATTGTTTTCAATTTTTATGACAGTTGTCTATGGAAATGTTTATAGGTGACTTAATAAAACTAGGATGAAAATATGATACAGATTTGATGTGAAATTTTAAAATTGAATCAATGTAAAGTAAAAGCAAGACCTTCATCTTCTTGGATTCAGATTTAAAATATCCTGATGGTTGTGCTATTTTTGCTAGTGCAAAAAGGATTTACAGAATGTACTCAATGTTTTGAATGCAAAATAGAAAGATGTTGATTTTATAATTAATATTCAAAAAATTCAATTCTTTATCAGTCAGCATCAAAAGAAAATACCCACTAACTTTTAGTTCGGATAATTATCAACATGAAAATGTAAACCAATTTAAAAATATTTTGGTAGTTTTATAAATTGAAAGATGGGATCAGATTTCCGTGGTATGATATAAACCTAATGTGCAGCTATTGCTTTTAAAAATTAAAAAGTAGGGTATTTCATCACAGAGAAATAACTACTTCAACTAAGTTAACTATGTATAAAACTGTTGGTTTAATTAATTTATTGCATGGGAGTGAAACTTGGACACTCTACTGACACAGTGTAAAAGTATTAGAAAAGTTTTATTTAAGGATGCTCCATTGTAAAATCTCATTTGAACTGGACACAAACTGAATGAACAATGCAAAACTTTCAATTTTGGCTTCAGGATGAACTTGAGCATGGTCTTCATGGAATAGGTAAATTCCAATTATTATTTCAAAGAATATCAATATTGATTTTTCCCAATGGGAAGATATAGCAGAAAATAGAATGCATTGGAAAGCTACAATTAGACAATGTTTAAATATTTCAGAAAGAAAAGTTTACTACTGCAGAAATTAAAAGACAACATTGCAAAATGTTAAATAAACAACAAAAAATGACTATCACATTCTATTTGTGAATATATTTGTGGTTCACAGATTGGTTTGTATAGTCATTGCAAACTCATTTTTAGAGCACTTTTTCTTGGAGTTAGAATGATCACATTTATTAATCAGTGGCTTTTTTATGTGTGTATATATATGCATTTATTTATAATCTTTTGTCCTATCCTATGGTTAGGATCAGAATATAATTTAGATTTTTTTAAGTAGATAATAATTTCCAAGCAATTCAGAAATATTTTATAACCTACCCAGCTATCCATTAATTATGGATTGATAAATAAGTATCTAGTTATTTTTATTTAAATGATCAAATAAAGAAGGAAAAACATATCTGAGCAATCTAATGAGTAATATCTTGTTATGCACTATTATACACCATTTAGATCTGTTTTAGTTATATTTTATTTTCCACAAGCTTTACTTAACTATGATATTTAGAAAATCATATAAACACAAATGAAAATTTATACATAATGATGTGTGTTATTAATTGTTTATTATGTGTCACAACCATCAATTTAAGCTGGAAAGGAATACAAATATATTCATATATTTTTTTGAAAATAAGAATAGATGTTAAAGGCCTTGTGCTGCAGTAAAAGCAGATTTGGCTGCTATGGTGGTGATCTAGGTTTGAATCTGTGATAGATATTTTTTTTCCAGTTTTGAATTAAATTTAGGATTTTATAATTAAGTATCAGTCAATAGATAATCTGACGTTAGGGTTATAGATATTTAATTGCCATAGTTATGAATTAAAATAATAGATTGCCTGATATATTATGTTGAATAATGTAAAAAAAAAAATTCACTGTCAGATATGTGAGTACAAATCCAGAATTTATTACTGAAAAAAAAACAACCAAACATGGTCTGGCAATGTGGATATAGTATTACCATTTACTATTGCTTGATTACTTAGAAAATAGATAGCTCTGGAGTAAAATAAATAGAGTGAATCATTTATTCTTACTATATTATTAATAGGCATTAAACTTTTTAAACATCTTATGATGACTCCTATAGGGGCAAAAATTTAACTATTATGTATTCAGTATTAACATATTTTACATGGTGAAGGAATTATTTTGTTATTTTTATTAACATCAATAGTACAATTATTACAGTGATTAATCAACACCTTTAGAAAAAAACTAGAAAAAATCTGTGTTATTTAAAACAACAAAATAAGTTTTGATATGTTTGTTAAAATTTGATTAAAAAACTTAAAAAAAGAGAGAAAAAAATAGCATTTAAATTTTCAAGTTGTATATTTGGAGAAGAATAGGCTTTGAAAGAATAAGGTTAAAATTTCAGGATGATAAAGGTTTTATGATTTTTCTCTATATGTTACTTTATTTTTCTTTGACAAGCATAAAATTTTAATTCTGGGCCTTTTGCATGAACGTTCTAATGCTTTTTTTGTATGCATTTGACAATTTGCCAATTTTTTCTAGCCATCATCACTAGTGATATTAATTAATAATTTATTTTAATATTTCATAATTAGAATTTTATCATAAAATAATAATACTTTTTATATGATTATTCTACAAAAATTATTTCCTGAAATTATAGCTGTTCTCATTCCTGTCTTATATAGTTTGAAATAATGTTTGATTTGATTTTTTTGTATTCACATTTAAAATTTTTATTTTTATTTTTCTTATGATTAATTATTTGTATATGATCAACAAAACTATTTAAATATGAATAATTAATAAATTATTTTATACCAAAACTTGTAAAATATTATGAATGTAAAATATAAATAATAATAAAACCACTTTATTGTCACATAAAAAAGTAACAAAATATTTCATCAATCTGGAATAATAATATATTTACTTATAAATATAAAATATAGTAATAATTATTATTAAATGCCATTAAGTTGAAATCATTTTTGGTTAGCATATAAATAGTATTTTTCCATAATGTCTTATTTGGTTTTTCAGACTCGAAGGTACATTCATTACTGTGTTAATGGAGTCCATCTATCTCATTGCTAGTCATTCTTTTATTTATCTTTAACTTTTTCAGACTTTATATACTTTTTAAAGTAATTATACTACCTCACCATATGAAAAAATAAAACTATTTTAATTTGATCATTTCTATTTTAAATACAAATTAAATGTAATTTAATCAAGTACCCACCTGGCCATGTTTTCATGCCATTCACAGAATTTTCAAAAATATTTTATTAGCAATATACTTCAAAACATCAATACTTTTTCAATTCTTTTCAATGGACAACTTTCATATCAATAAAAATTCAGTTGTGATTTTTGCTTTTAAATGTAAGTCCATAGTCTCAAAGTCTTTCTTTAATTTTTTATTACTCTGTCCAATATTAGTCTGAGATGAATCTTATGACTGCTTAATCCTTTGTTAATAAATGATTCAAACTAGCAAAAAAATCTACTGATTATTTTGTTATAATCTTTGTCTTTTTTATATTGTTATAATGTCAATTTTTCACTTCACTCTTAACTTTCTTAATGGGATTATAGGTGTTTTTCTATACCTTTAGTCATAAATGCAGCATTATCAGCATATCTAAAATTGTTGGTTCATCAATCCTGAATTTATATTTATTTTCATCTAATCAGTTTTTCCTCATTTCATATTCAGTATACAAGTTTAATAAATAGAATAGTAATATGCAACAATGTTGTTTAATTTTTTAGTGTGCATCTAATTGGTTATTTTAATTGCAACTTCTAGTTTTGTAGGAGAAAGAGTTCTTATAAGAATAATGTAAATTATAGTATTATCATTTTTCTAAAAATACTTCATACATTTGTCTGAATTAGAGCCTTATTGCAGTCTATAAACTCACATTGATGTCTTTTTGGTAACATCTTGTATTATCTATTATTGTCAGTTATCAGCAATGAGATCTAGGTTTTTGATTTTTTCTGAAATCAATCAGTTATTTTTTAATGAAAGATTGTAATCTGTGCTTAATGATTTTTAGAAAATTCTACTTTAGAAATAATATTATCAGTAATTATTTATAGAAGTTAGTTTCAATAATAATTTAT